>OX439483.1:145003020-145034737 GCA_949320155.1 Melangyna quadrimaculata | reverse complement strand
TGGTGTCCAAGATTCATTCCTGATAGGATACCGAAACAGATTAAGCAACTTTTTACTAGGAGGGGCCTCACCAGTGTTTGAGAAGATTCCCTCGTCTAAATTTTTGATACTGAAATCCAGCAAGTGCGTGCCAAGTATCTGACAAGTTTTACTAGTCTAGATGTTGCCTACTGTAAACTTAATAGGTCCTTGCCCAAACTAGACAAAAACTTGGCATTTTTCCAGTCGGACAATTTTAACTTACAGCAAATGATACCAGATTTTAAAAAATATATACCCGAAATCTCCCTTTCACACCATTAAAATCTCAATATTTAATTTTTTATTGAAGCCCATGAACACTGACGAATTGAGGCGTTAAAAACGACAACTAAAATCAACTTCCCTCCATAAAAATTCCCCCTTTCCTCATCCATATTGTGTGTCACAAAACAAATCTATACCAATTTCACTATCTCACACTATATAACCATTTCTGACAATTTGTCTCAACTCCAAACATTTCTCCTCCCCCTTATATCTACTGCCACACTGAGACAAATGAAAGTGATAGGATTTTTACTTATAAATAAGCATTAAATTTATGTTCCTCGACAATTACCATAAATTTAATACAATAAAAAAAAATTATTCTCTCGAAATCCTCCTCCTCCTGGCTGGGGCTGACGCTATCGCTATGGGAAGGAGTGTCCTGTTTCTGTCAAACTGCGATTTATTTATTTCGATGGTCGTCGTTGTTTCCTTATATTGCTTCAACAACTTTAATTTTAGCAAATTTATGTGTCCGTTTTTATTTACGCGATTTTATATTGATTTCTTTGGAATGCTTCTTTTTCTTATATCGCATCCATAAAATGGTGGTGGGGGGTGTTGACGTTTAGACAAATTCAAGTCGGCGAAAAAAAAAAAAACAAAAGGACTCGCAGTGATAGTCCAGGAAAATAAGATATTCACTACCAAAAAATCCGAAAAAGCTGAATTTTGGTGAAAAGCTTCAGTATTTACGTCCTAAATATTTCCTAAAAAGTACCCTTAATTTGGAGTGGTGCAAAAAGAAAAGCAAAAACGGGGAGGCACGGGTAATGGGGTCAAATTTAGTTTTTTCCGAGTTACTCGAAAACTATAGATTTTTTTTGAAAAAAGATGTAGGCACACATTGTAGGTCACACAAAAAAGATTATAACATTTGTTCTAGTAGAATTGATATATTTATAAAAAAAAACGGTCAAAAACATTGGGGTGCTGTATATTTAGTCAAAAAATTTAACATATATGTGAGGATGTTGATTATATTTTTAGGTGGGGATTTTTTTTGTTGGGGTTATGTTTGGACAAATATTTTCTATTAAAGAACCAAGTTGTAAGACTGGTACCGGAAGGGAAATGCCGACATCCTGAAAAAATTGATTTTTCGTATTTTGTTTGAATAGCTCCCGAGAAGTTTTTTTTTCACAAAATGATTATAAGTATATCAACAAAATGCCATATCAAACTTTCTTATACATTCCAAATTAATGGGACTTCTTAGGGCGTACAAATGAAGCTGTCCGCCAATTTTTTTTGGGAGTAAGGACATTTCTTATCATCCATATCCGAGGCTTGTTTTTTCGGAAGAAAGTTTTTTTCCGTGGTAGGGAAGTTACCCCGACACACAACCCCCGACCTATATAACCATTGAGTTTATACGCATAGAGGAACCACCTCAATGTTAAGTTATCACCAATGTAGGTGGCGCACCTATTTGCATCTAGTACAAAAACCAGTGATAATCAATACAAGAACCACAACTTAAAGTAGACTATTTGCCCACTATTTTCACAAATAATCTACGTAAAGGTGGATATAGTTTTTATAGATTTAGATTATAGATTTGCCTTTGTTGGAACACTACTGTTTAACGGCGAAGAAAGCCAGATACCACTAGGAGGCAGAACACTCCATTCAACTTGGACGGTGATGGCCAAGGCGATACAAGGCTGCTGTTGCGGATGGCCTACCAACCGAACTATTCAAATCAGCGGGAGATGAATTGGTTAGGAGCACACACTTACTCATCTGCAACATTTGGTCGGCGGAAAGTATGCCCGATGAATGGAACCTCGGTAAAGTGTGCCCCATCCATAAAAAAGGAGATGCTCTTAAATGCACCAACTACAGAGGAATTAGTCTCCTAAACGTCGCTTATAAAATCTTGTGGGCTATCCTGTATGACCCACTTAAAACCTTTTGTCAACGATCTGATTGGCCCCTATCAGTGTGGTTTTAGGCCCGGCAAGTCAACCGTCGATCAAATATTCACACTCCGATAGATTTCTTAAGAAAAAACACAGGAATTCCAGATCGATACACACCACCTCTTTATCGATTTTAAAGTCGGGTATGATAGCGTATGATAAGTAGTAGCCCGTAGCGTAATAGTTAGTGCGTTCGATTGTCACGCTGGAGGTCTGGGATCGCTTCCCAGCCTCGTCCACCTAAAAACTAAAAAGTTTTTTTTCAAGGCTACTGCCCCTTGCGAGGAATTGACAAATCCTCCAAGAGTATCACTTGTCACGTATAAGTGCTTCTCGTCTAGCCGTTCGGAATCGGCATAAAATTGTAGGTACCTTCTATTCCTGTCGAAAGGCGCACACAGGAATGATTGCGAGTTGTTAGTCACTAGGCCCTGGTTCTTCATGAGCCGTTGTGCCACCCGATTTATTTATTTATTTTGTATGATAGCGTGAAAAGGGACGATTTATATACAGAACCATGTCATATCTCGCCATCCCTACCAAACTCGTCCGCTTGTGCAGGATGACGATGGAGAAATCTCGCTGCTCCTTCAAAATTGGTAAGAACACCACCTTTGATGTTGAGAAAGGATTGAGGTAAAGCAACGCGTTATCATGCAACCTATTTAACATCGTTCTTGAAGCAATTGTACTCAACGCACACGTCAACACCAGCGGTACAATTTATCAAAAGTCTGTTCAATTGCTAGCGTATGCAGATGTTGATGACACATAGACATTGTCGGCAGGACAAAGCGAGCTGTGGCAGGCGGATTTGCAAGCATTGAATCGGAGGCGGCTAAAATGGGATTGGCGGTTAATGAGGACAAGACAAAGTACATGCTGTCATCGAGAAAGGAATCTCAATATCGTCGACTCGGACAAAATATCACGATGGACAGATATTAACGACATTAACCAACTCAGTGTGCGCAGCTGGAAGCGGCTAGCTAGGGACAGAGCTGACTAGAGGGGCTTGTTAGTTGAGGCCGAAGCCCATCCTGGGCTGTGAGCTTCATCTTAAGTAAAGTAAGTAAGGTACACATTATGTAGCTCATGTAATTCGACACAATGCGCCCTTTGCCCCCCCCCCTCCCCAGCTTTCTGCAAAATTCTGCTCTGTCGGAATTTTTCGGGAGTAAGAACATTTCTAATAATTTTCCTGGACTATGACATAGAAGGCATAAGGACACCTTCCTTAAAAAAAAATTCCAACCTGACCGTAAATGTAAGTAGAAATAAAAAAAAAGACAACAAAACAAAAAAAATATAATAAAATTATAAGCGAGCTACACAAATTGAATATATCAGGCGAGCAATTTTCTAATTTTGAGTCAACACACTCCTGTATATCCTCCGTTTTTAAAAAATCTGCAGCCAATTCGATAATAATCATCAGTTTGTCAGCCACGTTCCTGATTTTACATTCCATTTTCTATATAGCCTATCATTCTCTCTTCTCTCACTCCTTAAACGTTTTTAATCTTCTTTGTCTTTAAAATGAAAATTATTCCTCAGTACCTACTCTCTTCTTCCAACAATAGCAGTCTCAAAAGGGAGAATGAGTAGAGTATAACCTTTGAGAAAATGCTAATTCACCTCGTAGAACAAGAACAGCATTCAGCATAACATCAAGGAGAAGACGAATAAAGGACGAACAAAAAAAACGGAAGTTTTGGATGCTGTAGCTGATGTAGCATCGCAGACAAATTAAAATTCCAACTCTGTGCTGCATTTGCCTGCGCATACCCACATCAGAGGATACAACAAATCACGAATAAGGAATTCAATTATTTTGGTGACGCTGACGATTGATAGATTTAACAAGCATCCTTTATACAACATCAACATACCCTTACCTCATCCCCCTTCTCCTATTCTCTCCCCCCCTCATACTCACTCCTCACACATATTGATGCTTATAAATATCTTTTGCAAGGATTTCAAGGATATTTATTTCTCATTGTTTCAAAATCGTTAATAAACGAGAAGGAATTCAGATTTTTTTTTGCTATCTTCTTTCGTTTTCTTTTCTGTTTCATTGTATTTCTTTCATTGTTCTGTGTATAGGTTGTCGCCGCGCCGTTCGTTCGTCGTCGCCATCTTTTGTAAAGACACAGTGGTTCTCTCTGCTAGAAATAAGATTCAATTTCAATTACATCAGTTGTATAGACGAATACGACGAACGACTACGACAAAGTTGAATCTACGCTCCTGACACAAATAGCTAATCAAATAAGGCGCAGTGTAGAATAAGGAATCCTATTAAAAGGGATTTTCTCCTATGATGAGTTGCACAGGGGAGGAATGGTGTAGGGAATGAGTTATAACGAACAATGAAGGAGTATCCAGAAATCTCCTTTTTCTCGATAATAATTGTCTTCATCATTTATTTCAAGGATCAATGGCGCTAATATCATAGATGTCATGTTTTGTTGTAATAAAAAAAATATATCAAAGTTATGGGATGAAGGCGGAGGAGTGGAGATGGAGATAGTAGAAAGTGGAATATGCTGCTGGTGATGTTAGGCACCTAATCTTTCTTCATTCTAGTGTCATTCTTTTTGTCATCCATCACAAAGGCGCTTGATGATGAAAATGATGATGATGATGATGATGGGACGATGGAATGAATGGAGAAAAGTCTGATCCTCTTGGGTGTCCTTTCGTTGTCCATCGTCCTTGCCGTCATCCTCGTCGTGTCGGTCGTCCTCATCAATGTCTCTATGTCTATGACATCCTCCTTATCTTGAAGAACTGTCAAGCAATTAATTCTCCATGTCATCGTAATTAACTAATGTGAACACCCCAAGTTCTACTGTGTACAACCGTACACACATTCATTTGTATATTCGTACTGGCAAACTGTGGGGATAACAGATGGTTTTGGAGGAGATGATTAAAGCATTAACTCGTCCTTTCCTTATACCGACATCAGAGCCGACACTTTTTCACAACAACAAAACATCGCTCAAGAGAGTTCGGTTCGAGTATAGCAACATTAAAAATGTGAAACAATTGGCTTGATGTGCTTGTGTGGTGTCTAGTTCTGCAATCGACATGATGGAACATTCATTCATCCATTCCATATCCTATTCATATTATGGAATGGTTGATAATATGGTTTCACTTGTCTACTCTAGCAATTGATTTCTAACTATCATTTTATGTCAGAGAAACTGTTTTGAAGAAGACTCTTCTGTACACTGATGGTCGTCTTGGCTGTCTGTGGATCTGTCGGTTTCTCCTTTATCACTATAAGAGTTATCAATTAGCATTTTGATGCGGTTTTTGTGGCCTTGAAGAAGTTTTGCCGTCCGAAATTTGAAGAAATATCCAAAACATAAAGAGAGCGTGAGAAAGGGGAGAGAAAGTATTATATAGCTACATTTAGTGAATTTGTGATGAACTTTCATTAAAGCCCATTGAAATTCAAGCCCATACAGGCAATAAAATGAACAAAATTAAGTGTATATTCATTGTAAAGGGTGGTCCAACGAAAACGAACGATGTTAATTGTAAATAAAATAAAAAGTTTCCAGAGAATTATCTTAATATTTTTTATTGTGATAGAAGAATCTATGACAATTATGTGTGAAACAAATAATCGGTCAAATGCTCGTCAAGGTTTCGGTGGCATACCTCTATCCGATGGTCCATGTTTTCAATTACTCTGAGAAATGATTGAGATTCAATGTCGTTAATGTGCCGAATTGTCTCATCCTTTAGCCCTTGAATTGTTCATGGCCTATTGATGTACACTTTTTCTTCTAAATATCGCCAAAGAAAGAAGTACAACGGTGTCAAATCACATGATCATGGCGGCCAATTAACTTCGTCACGACGAAGTGAGACAACACTGCAGTTGAATTTCTCGCGCAAATGAGCCATTGTTTTGGCTGTGTGGTCCAGGTCCATATCCTAAATTTCTGGCCACAAGAAGTTTGTTATCATCTCGCGATAGCGAACACCATTCGTGGTTACTGCTTGGCCGACCTCATTTTCGAAGAAGTACGGCCCGATGACGCCGCCGCCAGCCTATAAACCTCACCAAACTGTCACTCAGTGGATGCATTGGCCTCTCATCAATCAAGTGCAAGTTTTCTGTCCCCATATGCGCCAATTTTGTTAGAATTGCAGCCGTGTGGTGGGTGCACCATTTTTACCAAAAATTCATTTAAAAAAAACACACTGTGTGGGCTAAACAGCACTCACTTTAAGTTTCCAATATTTCCCAACGTTGTTCAAGCGTAAAGTGACTCATTTTGTTCCGCGGAGGTAAAATACTGATTTTCTGTCAAGATTTCGAGCGGGAAACAGCTGTCAGTGTCAAAATAACCTATGATTTAAAAAGAAACCACTAGATGAATCAACCTTCATTTGGAAACATAATCTGAATTCCCAAAGAAATTTTAATCATTTTTTTCGAAAATTTGTTCCGGATTTGGTGAATAGTTTGTTTCCTACGAAAAGATTGATCTTTTTTTTTTTCAATTAAATGCCCACCAAAAAATGTATCAAAAAATGGGAGAGTTTTTTTTTAAATAAAAAAAAAATCGGTCCAGTATTTCTTTAAAAATTGAGTCTTAAACTAAATCGAAATTAAATTACTGATTGTCATCCCGCGCAGAAAAACAATCTAGTTTTCGACAAGGCACTAGACAGTTTTACATAGATTCTGGCAAGGGCCTAGCAAGGGTTAGCAAAGGCTAGAACAAGGGCCTAGGCAATTATAAAAATCCAAAAATAAATAAAAGTTGCCTTGTGTGGGACTTGATCCCGCGATCTTCTCCGTATCAATCAGTCCAATGCGCTACCCACTAGGCTAACTCGCTTTACAAAAATTCAATGTCGAAAGTGAATAAGTTTCACACTCTAATGTTTCACACCATATTGCATAAAAATACGTTCAGAATAGAATAGGATTTTATGTACTTTTTTTTTAGATAAAACAACTTAGAACAGGTTTTTACAGATGTCTCACGCCCATAGTAAAAAGTGTGATATGAAAAAGAAGACAAAAGAAGGAGAGAAAACAGTGAATTTGCATGGTGCTTATAAAATGTTTGTTGTTGGTGTACAAGAGGGGTACAAGGGTACTGAAACCTGTTCAACTAGTTTTCACTAGGGAGGGCTTGGCGAGTGTTTGAAAAGTTTGCCTCGTCCATATTTTTTATACTGAAATCCAGCAAGGGCTGAACAAGTATTTGACAAGAATTCCTCGTCTAGTTTTCGCTACAGAAAACTTACTAGGGCCTTGCCCAAACTAGACTGAAACTTGGCATTTTTCCAGCCGGGGGTTTGTCGGGATTTTGAATTTTCAATAAATTGGGTTCTTTCCTTAAAGTTGGTACATTCTCGTAGGTAGAAGATAAGAAACCTTGGGCACATGTTTCATTTTATATAATTTTACGCGATTTTCATTTTGACAAAATTATTTCCCAATGATACGTATTCGCAATGTTTTTTTGATTTTTCTGATTCTGACCCAATATTTCTTCATTATAAAATATTTTTGTTGATATTTAATTGGGTTACATGGGATTTTTGAGATGTTCAACTTTCTGGGCTTACGGTGGTTTGGGATTTCGGTATTTTTGCTTTTTTCTTGATTTTGGGTTTTCGGTGTTTTTGTTTTTGAGATTTTTTTGTGACAGGGTAATTTACCTACCTTATTTCAACCTGTCGATCATGGGAGGCTGATCTCACTAGATTGTGCACTTTTTAAATGCTAAATGCTTGATGTAAAAACTCTAACCATCAATCACTAATGTTCTTGAAAATTTAGATGGAAGTTTTTTTTTTCTTTAGAAAACAAGCATATTTTAAGAGGTTTTGACTACCATTAAAATTACTATGCAGAAGTTATTACTTCAGAATTGTTTTAAGGGTATTGAAATTTCCGAAGAACACTGTTCATAAAAATAACGATAAAATAACATGACAGATTTTGCCAGTATTTTTTATTTTCTTAAAAAACGATGTGATGTAAATAATTTGACTCAGCGATTTTTAGTGAAACAAAATGAAAAATACCCATCAAATCACCATCAGCAAAAAGGCTTTTTGCTACGCCAATAACTTTCCCACCACCATAAACCGCTAATAGTCATGAAACTAACAGAAATTGTGCAAAAAAAAAAAAACAACAAAATCCCCCATTCCAATATTGAACTTCCGATTCTTTACAACTTTTAAATATTGACCACCTAATTGGAATACCTGGCACATTTTTGTGAATAACTTTGAACTCCATATAGCCACAGGCGGGCGAACGAAAATGACCAAAAATTCAAAAAGTTTCAATATATTCGTATATGCACAAAAACAAAAGCCCATTTTCCTCGATGAAATCAAATAAAAAAATAAAATTCAAATCCATTGTTCTTTTTCGCCAGGGCCCAGGCACACCTTTATACTTGCATTGGGGGCTATGGCCTCTTCATGGACAATTCGATGCGATGCCGATGTGACTGACAAAAAATAAGACACAACAATAACCTTATTCATTTCGAACGAAAACCCTATAATACCTGGTGGAATGTTGAAAAAAAAAATTAACGCTCAAATAATAATAAAAGTGCATTTTTTTGAACCACACAGATTTCAGGACGTGTTTATCTAGTCCTCGTGCACAGGATGATAAAAACAAAAAATAGTAGGAACCTATTGCAAAAGTATGGTATTTTTCGATTTTACTATTTTTCCTACCCCAACCACCCCTTCACCCTACATATGTAGCTCAAGCGATATAGTCCTGTGTTGTTGATTGCAATTGTAAAATGCAAATTTTTTTTTTGACAGCAAAACAGTTAAAGCAAAAAAAATTTGCCTTCGATTGGTTTTCGTGTTTTTGACAACTCAATGGAGGAGTTGAGCCCCTTTTCAGAATTTTGTTTTTTTTTTTATTCAACTAGCCTCAGGATCAGGATATACATATCGCGCGACAGTTTCATTTTCCCGATATAGTAGGAAAGGATGGTGCCGTGCGGTAAGGGGGTGTTAACTCCGCCTCCACCCAATCACATATACATATAGAGAACAATAATATTCACAATACAAAAAAGGATTATAAAATCAGGGATGAGCTTTTTCTGTCCGGATCACTTTTGTAATCTTTTTTTTTGTACCTATTTTCTTTTTTTTTTTTGTTGCTAATAGGACATTTCGAGACGAGATTCCGAGTTGGACAATCATTGTTTTGGAGAGATTCCTTTCTGGAATTAGTATCTATATGTACAGTAGGGTTATGGAGAGGGTTCGAAAGGGAAAAGGAGGTTACATAGGAACGAACAATGACATTAATTAAGATAACGTGACAATGATGGGCTTTTTTTGAGTATTGTGTGTGTTGGGGATGATTTTTTTTGTTGGCAAGCTGTGTTCTGTGTGTCGCACCTGAATGAAAGGTGGTTCCTTTTTTTTTGTTTTTTTTTTGAGTTGGTGAATTATAGGACAGATAAGATAGATGGTTGTGTTTTTTTGGTGTATAAAAATGTATTCGAATCCGATACCTATGGGAATAAATTTCAAAATGACAAGATACATTGACATTTAACATTTTGTATGTATGATAATCAAAGGATATTTGTGCCGTCCATCATAATGCCGCATATATGTCCTGTGTGAAAATAATATCCATTTTAAGGTGACTGTTTTATTTTATAGATACGTACCCTATTTTGTATACATTTAACTCTTATTATTATTTTTTTTGATGGATTTACACTCCTCGTCAACTGAATACGCACAAACATTTTTGAATATATTTTATCCATTTTTTCCAAACAGTGATGGTTATTATGCCATCTGTTGATGGTAAAAATTTTCGTAACATATAAATAACAGAATTTCAAAGTTTTATCCAAAAACAACCGTGAGTTTTTCCTTCAACCACTTCCAAAGTGTAACTTATGCAAAGTAGAAGTTTTTTTTTGAGTCAACTGAATAGGTCCAAAAATTAAAATTGGTATTGGAATGGAATGAAACAAGTTTTTGTTTAAGTTTAGTAGTGGGTACTTCCACCTTTATTTTTAATTACTTCGTAAATTCGATCCGGCATGGAATCCTATAGCTTTTTAATGTAATTTAACGAAATTTCGCTCCACGCTAATTTGATTGCAGAAATTAAGGTTTCTTTGTCTTCGTACTGACGACCACCCTCATAAACTTTGCGTACTAACCATCCCCAGACATTTTCTATGATGTTTAGATCAGGTGAGTACGGCGGCCATTGAAGCAACTGCACTTGTTGCTCCTCTATCCATATTTTTATTATGCGCGCTGAGTGAATAGGCGCATTATCATGTTGGTAGGTCCAGTTTATGGGTCCAAAGATGTTAGAAAATTTAGGAAAATTTCTTTCCAAAATTACTTTATACCCAGCTGCTGTCATTCTTGATGTTACAACCTCGAGCTCAACTGTTCCATAATAACTGACTGCTCCCCATATCATGACACCTCCTTCACGACTATGATGGCGCTTTAAAAATCTTTTTTCTTTTCTTAAGTCGTGAAAATAGAAGTTGAACCCATCAGGGCCATCGGAATTAAACTTTTTTTCATCTGAAAAAACCACGTGATACCATTCTTTTTTCCAACTCATGTGAAGTCTTGAAAAATCTAATCGCAACATTTTCCGTCTCTCGTCAAGTGGTGGTTTTTTCTTAAGTTTCATTCGTTTAAGATGGCTTGAGTTGTTGATTACTCTTAATACTGTTGAGCAACTTGCGTTTACGCCGACTTTTTGTTTTATTTTTGCCACAGAATCAGAAGAATTTGATGCACATCTTAAAATTCTTCGTCTCTCAGCTGCTGTTGTTGCTGTTTTCTTACCTCCCTTCATGTTTTTGCCGTATGCATCTTTATTTTTGAAGTAAGAATAAACTACATTAAAACTTCGGCCAACTTTATCAGCTATTGCACGTCCAGTTAGGCCTTGGTCTCTAAGTAAATCGATTTTAGCTTTTTCAACACTGTTAAGACACGTAGATCTACCCATTTTTCTTAAAATTTGAAATCAAGAATTAAATTTTACTGAAAACACTAAAATCGTTAATTTAAACTGTCAAGCACTCCAAAAAACTTATAAACAACGAAGAAAATGGCGTTGTACCTATTCAGTTGACTAAAAAAAAAACTCCTACTTTGCATATAAAACACTTTGCAAGTGGTTGAAGAAAAACTCACGGTTGTTTTTGGATAATTCTTTCGGAATTATCTGCTTAACATCTTAAGGGAATAGTTAGCATCAACAGATGGCATAATAACCATCACTGTTTGGAAAAAATGGATAAAGTATATTAAAAAATGTTTGTGCGTATTCAGTTGACGAGGAGTGTATGAGTATTAAAAAGTCAGTGGGTTGAATTTTGACACAAAAATGATGGTCGTTTTAAAAGAGGAGGTCAGCACCTACTATTACTAAAAAGTTTAAAAGTAGATTTAAAGTAGTGGTAGAAAATGGATGTGAGGAAGGTATTTTATGTAGTAGACATGGTGTATTCAAAAGTACACTGACATGTAGGTACGTACAAAGACGTTTACCATAGATTCAGACCACCAAACCTAGATGAAGTGGGAATAGACTTAGGTCTTAAAGATATCTTAGGTTTTTAGGACAATAAAAATGACAGATGAGCTGCTATCAGATCTGACGATCTGTTAGTATAGGGCATGAAATGTGTTTGTTGGGGACTCAAACAGAATACCAAAATCCTGAAAACACAAAATCCCGAAAATCCAAAATCCTGAAATACCAAAATCCCAAAATCCCAAAAACCAACAATATCCCCAATTTTTGATCCTTGAATTTCTATATTTTCCCCACAATTATATCTAATATCAACCTGTGCATACAACCCAGACGTCATGAATTTTTCTTTTTTATATACATACATATATGTACATTTATATTTGGGACTAGGTTGACTGGACTATTTCTAAACGAAAAATTCAAAACATCATGCTATTCTAAGCAAGTAAATAGGTACCTACCTTAGGGGTGTCTATTAATTTTTTTTGTCAGATATTCAAAATGGGGATCTTGTAGAGGATACCCACACAAGTATTTCTACATCCCTGAATTTTTTTAAAACGGTACTTCCAGACCCCGCGAACGTTTTTTATGTAAAAAAACACTTTTTTTCCAAAGTCAACAAATGATAAAGAATTTTGGGTATCAAACGTGGTTTCACCGGCTTTAAAAGATTTCTTTTAACTCTCTAGGGATGCTATTAATAAAATAGCTTAAGTAAGTGCCCCTAAATATTTCAAAATATGCCTATTTTACTCGATAAATGGCTGAAAAACCCCCAAAAATCGGTGGATTTTTAAGCTTTTGTCGATTTTAAGAACCTCCATAGGTTCAGGAACGAGCAAGTAAGACTCGTATCAGAGGTAATTTTGTGTGCTGAGCTCAAATCTATCATCCGTTTTTCGCTTTGCGCTCTAGTTTTTCAGATATTTCAGTCTGAAAATGGAATATAACCATTTTTTGGACATTTTTGTTGACTCTCTAGGGATGCTTTTAATAAAATAGCTTAAGTAAGTGCCCCTTAAAATTTCAAAATATGCCTATTTTACTCGATAAATGGCTGAAAACCCTCCCAAAAATCGGTTGATTTTTAAGCTTTTCTCGATTTTAAGGACCTCCATGGGTTCAGGAATGAGCAAGTAAGACTCGTATCAGAGGTAATTTTGTGTGCTGAACTCAAATTTATCATCCGTTTTTCGCTATCCGCTCTAGTTTTTGAGATATTTCAGTCTGAAAATGGAATATAACCATTTTTTCACCATTTTTTGAGGTTTTTGTAAAAATTTGAAATACAAATTTCAAAAAAATGCACCGATTCATACATGAAGATGAGTCATAGTGCAGTACTTTGATAAATCGGTGCATTTGTTTTGAAAAAAAGCATTTCGAATTTTTATAAAATCTCAAAAATAGGTGAAAAAATAGTTATATTCCATTTTCAAACTGTAATATCTCAAAAACTAGAGCTGATGGCGGAAAACGAATGATAGATTTGAGTTCAGCACACGAAATTTCCTCTGATACGAGTCTTAGATGCTCGTTGCTGAACCCATGGAGGTCTTTAAAATCGAGAAAAGCTTAAAAATCAACCGATTTTTGGAGGGTTTTCAGCCATTTATCGAGTAAAATAGGCATATTTTGAAATTTTAAGGGGCAGTTACTTAAGCTATTTTATTACTAGCATCACTAGAGAGTCAAAAGAAATCTTTTAAAGCCGGTGAAACCACGTTTGATACGCAAAATTCTTGATCATTTGTTAACTTTGAAAAAATTGGTGTTGTTTACATAAAAAACGGCCGCGGGGTCTGGAAGTACAATTTTAAAAAATACGTTGAAATACTTGTGTGGGTATCCTTTACAAGATCCACGATACCCGTTCTGAATATCTGACAAAAAAAAATTAATAGACACCCCTAAGCTTCCTATATGAATGAAAGTTTTTCATAGTGTTTTTAGTTTAGTTTACATTCTCCCATAACTTTTGAGTGGCAGCTACGAGCTAAGTAGGGTTTCACCTTTTTAGTTACAAAAAAATCTGTAACTTAAACATTTTCTGCAAATAAAAAAAAAACATTTAAGAGGTGAGCCCTACAGAAAGGATCCTATCGACCCACATCCCTTTTGCCTTAACCACCTACACTCAAATATAACAAAGCAAATCAAACCTCCATCACCGACTAACACCACAAGAGGTTCAATAGGTACTGTGGATTTTTTTGATAAAAATCAATTTCAATTTTAATTCTTTCGACATGACAATCATAAAATATCCTGTTTTCTTTGCTGATGGTTTTTTTTTTCGTGTGAGTTTGGGTGTATAGAGCTTTTTGTTGATTTTATAATTTTTTTTTATTTGATTTCTTTTTTTTATTCATACTTTCTTTTTTTTTTTGTTAAATGAACGGAAACTTGATTTAATTTTTTTTTACGATTTCCAATAAAGTTATATTTATTTTGTTCAGAACATTTTTTTTTGCCGCGGTATACAAAAAAGGAGTGAGTGATGTGACGATAATTGTTTGTAGGGTGATAATAAAAAAGAAAACAACGAAAATAAAAAAAAATCAATAAATAAAAAAAACAAAATCATTTTGATCTCGGCAAAGGAGATTTTATCACGAAAATTATGACAGAAATGTGTTAAGAGTTGGGAAAATAAAATAAAAAAATAAATAAATAAAATTCAGGATGGTGTGCTGATTGGCAGTGCTTTTTTTGAAATGAGCGACAAATAAGGATATTTTTTTTTGCTTTCAATGAGACGGAGAAGGAGTTTAAGTGATTTTTAACAAGGTACATAGGTGCCTTCTTTAAATTGAAAGAAAATTATTTTTAATATTTGTTTGCTAGAAATTGTATGAAAAGGGTGGGCCATCAAGTGGTTTCTTAATAATTCATAGATTATTTTGGCACTAACATCTGATTCTCGCTCGAAATCGTGACAGAAAGTCACTATTATACCTCCGTGGAACGAAATAAGTCGCCTTTTACTTAAAAAACGTTGGAAAATATTGAAAACTTATTTTCAAAGTAAGTGCTGTGTAGCCCAAACAGTACTTTTTTTTGTAAAGAATTTTTGGTCGAAATGATGCACCAACCGCGCGCCTGCAATGTTTTCAAAATTGGCTTATCTGTGGATCAAAAAATCCGCACTTGATTGTTGAGAACCCAATGCGTCCACTGAGTGACAGTTGTGTGGTGCGGATTGTGGAGTGGTGGCATCATTGGACCATTTTTCTTCGAAAACGAGGCTGGGAACAATGTTTCGGTCAACGGGTGGCGTTACAGAGCCATTTTACCCGACTTTTCAACTTCCCATTGGAAGTAATTGTAATTGGTGCGATTCGTCGAATTGAAAATTTTGACATATCTTCACGTTTTGAGGTCTCTAGAATCAGAATCCGTCGTTTTTAGCAAGATGTCTGTATGTGTGTAGGTACGGACGTTCGGGGTACTTTTTCGTCCACAAAATCTCGAGAACGCGTAAAGATATCGACCTCGGATAGATTTGATTTTACAGATAATATTGTCATAACGTGCTGAAAAGGTTTTCTAACAAATTCAATAAACCGTTTTTTTTACTACAGCAATTCAAAAGGAGCTGTAGAATGTCATTTATCTGGAATATCTCGAGAACGGAATAAGATATTCACTTCAGACTAATTTTATTTTACACATAATTACACAATAACAAATGGGTAAATATTAAAAAAAAATCAACAGACACTTTTTTAAACTAAGGAAAACAATTGAAAAATAATTTTCGTCTCAAATATTTCAAGAACAAAACGTCATATAATGACGTAGTCAACAACTGGTAATTTGGTTTTAAAAATTCAAAAGACAGTTTTTTTAGAGCAAAAAAACTGAAAAAAAACTATTAAAAATTCTTAACAAATGTTTTCAACTCAAATATTTTGAAAAAAAAGATAACACAATGATATCGATTTAAAATTTCTACCAAAACTATATAGGTACCTATACCATCTAAATATTGTGTAATTTTGAGATTTTTAAAACCACCCTGTAAAAAGCTAAAAATGGAAACTTTATTATATAGTGTTTTTGATAAACTTCCTTATAAACCCAAAATAGTAACTAAATATGTCATCAACATATTTATTATTTTAAAATCAAATGAAGTAAATTCCACTCTGGATGCACTCAATGCTTTTCACCCAACTCAATTCATGGTAGAAATTGAAACTAATGGTACACTTCCTTACCTTGATGTCTTAGTAGTAAGAAAAAACAATAAATTAATTTTCGATTGGTATAAGAAACCAACTTCATCAGGTCGCCAAAACAGATTATTATAAATACAGCAAACAATTTCATTAGCAGAGTATTAGATATCAGTGATATTACCTTTCGTCAAAAAAACATTAAAATTATTATGGATACTTTATTAAATCGATATTATATCCTTTGATACAAACGAATTTACAAACAAATTTACAACAGTTTTCATATAAAATCATTTTATATATTCCTAATCTTTCGAATCGTTTATTAGACGCTCCTATAAGAAATAAAGAAACTGTTCGTATAGCATTTAAATCAGTAAACACCTTGTTTTCAAATCTTAAATCTTAAAAGTTAATTATCAAAGGAGGATAAATCTGATATAGTATATAAAATAAAATGTTTAGGCCATGGAACAATAGGTTGTCCTTCAGTTTATGTAGGAACATCTATGCAAAAGTTAAAAAATCGTATATCAGGTCATAAATCTGACATATATAGTGGCAGTTCACATAAAACAGCTTTAGGTCTTCATTGCATAGACGAAGGTCATCGCCTGACTATAATAACGTTGATATTTTACAGACAGAATCTTATTACAAAAAAAGAATGTTAATAGAAATGTTACATAATTTAAATACAGAAAGCACAGTAAATAGACGCTCAGATTGTGAAAGATTAAGTAATATTTATGGTCAATTTATTACAAGAATATAAAAAAGTTTTTGATCAAATTTTCAATCATATGTAGATTTTCTTACATATTTAGGTAAGTATATATTTTTGTAATAGCGTTTATTGAGGTGAATATCTCTTATTAGATAGACACATAGATTATAGTTACGATTGTTAATGTTTAACTTGCTTTAGCTTTTAATATTAAAATTTTGAAATTATTTTCATGATTGAAATTAAAATATTAAAAAATTATTAATACTTAAAACGTCTTTTTGAAGATATTAAGAGAATTTATAGAAAATAAAAAAGCAAATTAATAGATTAAAAAACAGATAAATATATAACGTATATTATTTAATATTTGGTTAACCTCATTTGTAAGTATTAATCTTAAATTATATAAATGATTTTTGTATATATTAAAAATTAAATTTTGACAGGCCTGAAGAAGACTGTAATCACAGTTGAAACGTCGGATTTGGTTAAATTTTAAACAAATAAAAATAAACAAGACCTATAGCCCACGTAGCAGTCATATAATTTTAATTAAATAATCAAAACCTACATACCGAGAAGAGTTAGGTTAAGTTTTATAAGTAACATTCTTTGAATTTTGTAAGCTAATTACAAAAAAATATACAAATTTTACTATTATAATATAATGTCACATTTTGCCCTGTATCTCTAAATCTATACCTACCTGTATACTGATTTTCCAAAAACCCAAAGTTATAACACTATAAAATATATAATTATATAATATATACTCTACCACCCACCAATTAGGTACTGTATATGTACATATGTAACTATAAGGTTTTCAAGTGCACCAATGGGAAGTTACTAGTGTGGGTCGACCCCCACTGAAATTGAAGACATGGATTTGGACGACTTCTGGTTCATGCAGGATGGCACGCCATGCCACACAGCCCATGCCTCACAGCGTCACAGCCCATGCCACAATAGATCTTTTGCTCACCATATTCCCAAATCGTGTTATCAGCCGTCTTGGCGATGTCAATTGCCTGCTTCGGAGCTGCGATTTGACCCCTTTGGACTTTTTTTGTGAGAAACCATGAAGGACTGATGCCAACAATCCGAAAACGATTCAAGCACTTACGGCTAATATCATCCAATCAATCCGTGAGCTATACATCCCGAAACCATCAACAAGGTCTTGGAAAATTGAATTGACAGAAAGCGCTACCAGCCGAGGCAGCCACTTGAACGAGCGACTTTGTGTTCCATAATTATTAATGGTAAAATAATTCATGGACAAAATTAAATTTTTTTCATTTTATTGCATTCAAAAAAAAGGACTTGTATTTGGCCCACCCAATATATAAGTTTAAAATTGAAAATAATGATTTTTTATTCAATTGTAAAAAGTATGGTCAAATTGCAAGAATTTTCCATATTTGTCCACTTTAAGTTCGTTCAAAGCCCATTTCAATTTGTTGACTTGCACCTATGCAAATTATTCACTCGCTGATTACATCAACTACCATTATACTTCCAAATATCTCATCGCTAATGGCTAACGGTATAATTTAAGTAAAGCCTAGCAAATACCATCGACAAAATAAGTAAATTTTGTACAAGATATTATGCTGACAGACAAATCATCGATTTCCATTTACGATTGCATAAATTCATGCACACCATAATTATAGCTCCTCTGTGAACATAAGGGTGGTCGTTATAATTTTTGATATAAGAAAAAAAAAAAAAATGATTTACAAGGTTTTTCGTAGAATTTCTAAAACAAATCGTTGTATTTTTTAGTCTTTAAAATTTTAAGTTTTTAAATAAAGCTAAAGCAGTTAAGCGGCTTCTCATATTTAAATTATTTGTTTCAACATTAATGGGAGAAAATATAGACATTCCCACATATGTATGTATTTTTTTTTTCTTGTCTGATGGGTCTCAACCTAAAGGGTTTTCCAATAAGAGGTGTTATTTTGAATAGCCCGCTATGTCGGTAGTTGTCATTTTTAAGCTGTAATTTTTGACATTTGACAAGTAGAATAAAATAAAAATAAATTAATAAAAATGGAACGATACACGCTTCAACAACGCATTGAAATTATTAAAATTCACTATAAAATGGTGAAAATTTGGCAGAGACGGTTCCTAAAACTAAAACATTTTTTGGCCTTATCGGACCGCAATTCAGAAATTGGTGGAAAAATTAGAGCTGTTGGGACAAGTTAGCGATGTGAAAAATAAAACCCGTGCACGTCGCTCAAGAACAACTTAAAATATTGCTGCTGTAGCCTAAAGTGTTGAAGAAAACCCATGTTTGTCCATTCTTCGTCGTTCTTTCGAATTTGCCATTCCACAAACGTCATTACACCGTATTTTGCATAAAAACTTGGGTCTTAAGGCTTAAATAGTTCAGTTAACACAAGAACTCAAGCCGGGCTATCATCAACAACGTCGTGTCTTTGCTGATTTGGTCCTTGAAATGTATGGAAATGATCCGGAATTTCATCGAAAAACCATCTTGACTGATGAGGCCCATTTCCACCTCGGTGGCTAACAAACAAAATTGTCGCATCTGGGGCTCGGAAAACCCAAGATTTATTGTTGAAAAGCCTCTCCATCCTCAACGAGTAACAGTTTGGTGCGGTTTATGGTCCTAGCTATCGAGAGATGATTAATAGTTTTTATGGCCGGAATTGGATGGTATTGATCTAGACAACGTTTACTTTCAACAAGACGGCGACACGTGCCACACAAGCAACAAAATCATCGATCTTTTACGGACAAAGTTTCCGGACCGTGTTTGCTATCTCTCGAAGAGGTGATCACAATTGGCCACCGCGATTTATTTGTGGTTTAACACCTTGCGACTTCTTCCTTTGGGGCCACGTGAAAGATAAGGTCTACGCCAACAGCCCAGCGTCGATTCAACACCTCAAAGATCGAATTCGTGAAGCTACTGAGGGCAGACAGCAGCCACTTTGCGATTTGGTGATGGAAAATTTCATGAAAAGGATATTGTTGGGTAAGCGTAGCCGAGACGGCAATTTGGCTGATTTTGTTTTTCATTATTAATGACATATTATCCTCTTTACATTGAAATAAACATCCGATCATTTATCTCAAAAAATGCCATTTTTCTTTGAATATCAAAATAACAACTCTTAAAAACTCTTTACAAACCACAAGTTTTTAAATAACATTGAGCTTAGAAGTTGAAAATACAAACTTGCAAAATAAGTGAATTTATGCTTTGCTATAATTTTAAGTTGATTAAAAGTCCATCTGAAATTAAGTTTATTTTTAACGAGCACCCTAGTGTATTTGTATAACATTCTAAACAATTGCAACTAATTACCACATAAGTTTTCAATTTTTCCAACTTCTAATCGCATATCTCTAGGTAGGTACCTATTTTGTTGATGTCATACCCACATGCACATATCGTATATCGGTTGTTTATCCTGATGATGTCAGTTAAACAAACTAATAATTTCCGCGCGATGAATTCTATGCTCTAATTAGAACCGTTAGCTCAATATTTTCAATTGACTTTCACAATGTGCACTCATGTGAGGAGAGAAGTATGATTTTATAAAATACATATAAGCCTATAGAAAAGGCCAAAACAATTGCAAGGCACCAAGGGGGTTGCAATGCAAATATACAAACAGAAAAATAATATATAAACCCTTTGTAAGCCTGAAAACTAAATCTAACAGATTTTCTATATTATGAAATAACAAACAATAAATAACAAACCGGTAAATGCACACAAATCGCTTTCTAATTTAATTAGTTTAAACTAAAATTATTCACATTCAGAAATCTGATGAATTTAGATATCTACTATTCTATACTATTATTGCCGTTTTAAAAAATCATTTATAGTCTGCTTAGTTAAGTTACAAATGTTGAAAATGCCTCCTGAACAAGGCAAACTTAAAATGTGACTTCAACGGGCGGCGAGAGTTGGGGCCACATGCAAATTCAACATTACCTTTCAGATTTAACCCTACCTGCCCTGCGGCCGGAATCTATTTCGGCCCTAGGATAGGTATTTGTTTGGGAAAGGTTTGTCAATATTTTGCATACGGCTTGGCGGTGATGTACAATTGTACATACATACATTATGGTGGGATAAAATTTTATTGAAGGTGAAATAATGAAATACTATTTGTGTGAGAAAATATTTTCCACCTGACCTGGAATCCTTTTATACATGATGCTACCTGGTATCTACGCATAGATACTTCTATTATGCAATTGGGTTTGGAATTGCGTTATGTGATTTTTGCATAAAATGTGTGTAGGTCTATTGTTGTACTCGTCTCGTGCCCGTGTACTTTACCTTGCCTATGCGAATATCAGCGGCATTCTGTTATGTCGTACCATATAGCTACCAACTAGGTATATATATAGTGTTGTATAAACTTGCTAAACTAAAAACACAACGTATCCGCAAGTTATAGCTTTGACGTTTTATATGGAAATATTCATGAGCCCGGATGTAATCAGTATCAGGATTCAGAAATTAATGAGATTTTATGGTGACACTATGCTAATTGTCAAACGCCTGCCAAATACGAAGGTAATTTTTTTTCGCTTTTGTTGTTTTAATTAATGATGTGGGTGCCAATGCAAGGCCGTTACCCAGGAGAAGGATCACAGGGGCCTGAACAATCTCTCTCGACTAATAACAAAACCAGCGTTCCCATGGTATTTGTCAAAATTCTGTATGATACTGTATGGTCATAATACTGTATGGTTAATATTCTGTATTTCAAAATACTATTTTTCAAAATACTATACATTTGTACAAAATCTTGTATGACCAAAATACTGTATCTCATAATACTGTATCTCAAAATTGTTCATCTCAAAATGCTGTATGAGCAAAACACTGTATCTCAAATTTCTGTATCTAAAAAAAACTTCCATAATAAAAAAAAAAAAAAAAACAAAAAGCAGAACTCTGCCTATGTATTTGTATATCATTGAGAACAAGCCCAATATTGTATGTTCCTTCTCTCGTTACTTTTTATAAACAAAATATATATATATCCGCGTCAACTAATAATTTGTCGTTTCCTTTATTTGAGTTCACAATCGATTTAGTCATTTTAAATAACAAAATAGCACTTTACACTTAAATTTGCACAAGCTCTTAACAGTGGCGTAGCTAGCCCTCGAGAGGCCCCGTATCAAGAATAAATTGGGGGCCCCCCTACAAAATTACAAATTAAACAAACAACAAGTTTTACAAAACAAACAAAAACACACAAAAACAATATTTAATTTAATGGTACATACATATGGTCTTTAAATAGGTACATACATAAATGTAGGTGCTATAAAACTTTAACTAACAGTAAAACAAAAACTCAAATAACAACTTTTCTTGCCTTTGTTTCCGCAAATTTATTAATTACATCATCCATTTCTAACGATAATTTTAATTTTTCAAGTTTTTCAACTTCTATGGACATGATCGCTTAGTCCGACAACCGTTCTTGTCCTATAGAAGTTCTTAAATAATTTTTATTATTTTTAGCTTAGAGAATGTTCTCTGAGCTGTTGCTGGCGTTACCGGAAGCGTCAAAAATAAAAGGCATGCCGTTATTACTTCCGGAAAACTGGATGCAAGGATATTGTATTTAATTAGCAATAACTCTGTGAGTTCCTTAGTTGACTGAATTTTCTGAATTTCTGATTTCAAACAGGATTTTGAAGCAATTAGTTGTTCAAAAACATCAACTGACAGGTCCTCATTGTATTTAGCAACCAGTTTTCCTGCTCCCTTTTCGATTTTTTCATTTGAAAAGGATAAAAGTTTTTCTGGTTGTAAGACTTCAAATAAATTACTTAGATCATAGAGGCTCTGAAACCTTTGTTCAGTTTGAGAAATCAATATACATATACATAAGCAGCAATAGTAAACATTGACTTTGAAGTAAGATTCTGGGTCCGATTTTCTCCCATCTTATGATAATTTGTCAAAAAAGCGTTTCGTTATTTTCCTTCTTTTATTTTTAAAAACTGTTGTTACCCCCCACTCCTTTCCTAAATCTCTGAAATCGATAAGCAAAAACTTAAGAATGATTTTTGGTTTCTTAACTCTCTCACGCTATTTAAAAGATTACTTAGTAAAATTCTTGCTTTTTGTAAATCATTGTCTTTATGCTGTAAGGCTTTGTACACAGGGTCATTGATTTCAAATAAAGAATAAAAAAAAAACGAGACCAATACAATGAATTCGTAGCTCTTTAAAATGTTAACTATATTTTTACTTTCATTACGTTCATCTTTTTTTGTTTTGAAAATAAATTAATTTGGTAGAGCTCTTGATACCCGGGTACCCGGAAATTCCGGGTATTACCCGGGTACCCGGGTAGCCGGGTAGTTGGATATTTCTGGTACCCGAGTACCCGAGCCATTACTTGGTACTCGACAGCCAAAGGGTACCCGGGTACTTGTGTGATTATTATTAAAATAATTATATAATTCATAATTTATTGAAATCATTCTACAGCTTATACTACAATAGTTGGAATAATACAAACAAAATTACGAAAGATTTCAACAAATTATGAATTATATAATTATTTTAATAATAATCACACAAGTACCTGGGTACCTGCTGGCTGCCGGGTACCCGGTAATGGTTCAGGTACTCGGGTACCCGAAATATTCAACTACCCGGGTAATACCCGGTAATATTCGGGTATTGCCAAAAAAGTATAATATATTTTTTTTTCAAATTGTCAAAAAAATTTGACACTTATAGGTCGTGTTTTACAGCATCAATGACTGGTGCAGTGCATCGATTTGTTGGTGTGTAGATTCGTGTACCTAAGAATTTCATGCAGAAAATTTTCGCTTGCATTGGCCTAAGTAGGAAGGTATATGAAAAAATGAAAGAAAGCAAATTTTTTGTATAGGGTGAAGCAAACAATACCTGTCAAGAAAAGAGATTTTTTTTTATTTATTAATTTTTTTAAAATGTATTTCAGTTTCTTACAAACTTATCTCGGTTAGAAAATAAAATAAAAAATAAATCGGGTGGCACAACGGCTCATGAAGAACCAGGGCCTAGTGACTAACAACTCGCAACCATTCCTGTGTGCGCCTTTCGACAGGAATGGAAAGGACCTACAATTTTATGCCGAATCCGAACGGCTAGACGAGAAGCACTTATTCGTGACAAGTGATACTCTTGGAGGATTTGTCAATTCCTCGCAAGAGGCAGTAGCCCTGAAAAAAAACTTTTTAGTTTTTTAGGTGGACGAGGCTGGGAAGCGATCCCAGACCTCCAGCGTGACAGTCGAACGCACTAACCATTACGCTACGGGCTACTACATCTAGGTTAGGGTGCCCCTGTATCTAGGGGTCCCCGTATAATTGACATCAACGAAATGCATGAACACGTGGAAGTTTTGACATATCAATTAGTTTGGTGCAATTTTTTATGCAATTGTTGATATGATCAAAACAATTCATAGAAAAATGTGAGAGAGATACAAACAATTAAGAAGTAGAAAATGAGAAAAAGAAAATAAGAACAAGATGCCATTTATTTTGTTTTTGTTTTAATAAATTTTGACTTACATTATTTTGATCATACAGTATTTTGTACATACAGCATTTTGAAATACAGTATTTTGAGAAACAGTACTTTTAATTACAGTATTATGACCCATACAGTATTTTGACCCCAACCCCGTTCCCATGAGAAGTATACAAAATAAATAAAATAATAAAAAGAATGGAAATGAGTGATTCAACAAGTAAAGAGTCTTACAAACATGTTTAACAAGTAAAAAAGTTCACTTGTTGGTCTGTGTTCCTTGGTCAACCTACTTAACAGCAATGTGTCATACGCGTGTTGCATGTTGCATGTTGCATGTTGCATGTTGCATGTTGCATGTTGCATGTTGCATGTTGCATGTTTCATGTTTCATGTTGCATGTTGCATTTAGCATGTTGCATGTAGCATGTTGCATGTTGCATGTCCATGTCCATGTCCATGTCCATGTCCATGTCCATGTCCATGTCCATGTCCATGTCGCTAGGATAGCTTTTTCGAGAATATTTTAGTTACATTTTGTCCACCATAACCCTTCCACAAGGTTTGTTCAATGGATCAGAACTTTGTGTATCTTCCTATCAGTAGCGTACACAGGATTTTGTTTGGGGGGGCTCAGCCTCAATTTTGGTGTAATTTTTTTAAGGTATCACAAAATAGCAAACAAAATTAAAGCCCATCGTTTTATCAATGAATTTCACCTTTCTTTCTTTGTAAACAAATATTTTTTGTAAAAATCAAATTTGACAAAAATCCACTATATGGACTCGATTTAAACAACGTCAACGGTAATAGGGGTAGGTGAAAAGTGTATTTACATTTTAATAAACAAAAATTTTCGCTTTATCTTCAAATAAGTTCATAAATATGTTAGTCGTTTTTTTTTGAGAGAGTGAATAGCAACTCAGCAAAATGTTTACACACAAAACAATAACACAAATTATTATTGAGATTTTTTTTTGTGTTTTCCGTGTAAAACTTTTACTGAGTTGCTAGTCACTCTCTCAAAAAACACGCCTAATAACATTTATTAGGCCTGTTCATTTAATTTGAGTTTCTGTGATTTTTAGTCCATGAAATTGATACCGGCGTGCGTCGCGACAAAGGAAAATATAAAAGCAAATGACAACTGTCAAATGGACGATGGGCGCTTCTAACGAAATTTCACAACAGGTAGCAGAAAAGGTGCTGCCACCACGGTAGCTCAGCGATGGGTGGGTTCAGTAAAAAACCAATGATTTTATTAATCTAATATCGGGTTCGATTAATAAAAGAAGAATGATAAAAAAAGGTATATAAATAAAAAAAATGTAATGTGAAGTACAGGGTGTACTTGCACAAAAAGGGCGCCAGCGATTTTTTTTTTTTTTTTTAGAAAGGAAATCACAAACCTTTTTGGAGCGGATAACCACGAAAATGAATTTTTGGAAATAAAAGAAAGTATTTAAACTCTTAAAAGAAGAATTTTTTTTATTGAACTTAAATTTTGCTTGGGAAACCTTTCAAGTAGGATTAAAACCCAAGATCTTTTATAAACTGTTAGAACAAAAGAGCTAAACAAAAGAAGATGGACTGTTACTGCTTTTTCCCGAAAGAACAAAACGGTTTTAAACGGGTCGCGAGTTCCGCTTTATCGGAAATATAGGTACTCGAAAGCAAAAACCAAACGATTTACTAAATTTAACAAAATCTCTCAGATAAAAGAAACGCACAATTCTAATATAAGATATCAATATATACTTAGCTTGTAATTTTTCTCCTGCCAATTTCTCGCTCCTATCTCCAATCAATTTTCCTCCTCTTTTCTTTCTGCCTTTTTCCAAAACTTTCTCCACCAATTTTCACAACACCTTTTTAAATTTTTTCACAACCTTTTTCGGTAATGAAAACTTCCAAAAAAATTAAAAAAACTAGGCTCAAATTTCTTTTTCTTTCGCTTTTCAAAAATTTCTTTTTTTTTTGCCAATTTTCTTTCAGAACCTCCAGCTCGCTCTAAAGACGGGTAAGAAATGCCCTTCCAGGCTTTGACCTTGCCTGGACGACCGCTTCCTTTTTCCAATGCCTCAAATTTCTTTTTCTTTCGCTTTTCAAAAATTTCTTTTTTTTTTGCCAATTTTCTTTCAAAACCTCCAGCTCGCTCTTTAGACGGGTAAGAAGTGCCCTTCAAGGCTTTGACCTTGCCTGGACGACCGCTTCCTTTTTCCAATGCCCAAGTGCTTTCGGCCAATCAGAAAGCGTGGGTTTCGGTCGCGTCATCATTCAGCTACACCCCGCATATTTGCGGGAGTGAGCGAACGTAGTTGAGACCCCACCGCCTATCCTACTCGCACTTTACACCCAGCTTCCTGCATTGTCATCGCCACTGAATTCGCCGTCCTCTGGTATGAATTCCAGTGGGCGGGAATTTAATGGATGCATTCAGCCACCCTATTCACACCCCCTCAATTTTCAAAAGAAAGTTTTGGAAATCTACAAAAAGAAACTCAAGTTCAAGACCGTATACATTTTTCGCCTCAAATAAAAGTAAAATTACTGTTGAGAAAATTGATGGGAAGTTAACTTCAATATTCAAAATGTTGGAGAGAAGAAATTGGCAGTAATTCCCTACTTCGCGATTTTACTCTATATCGTTGAACTTTTGTGCAGATTAAGGGATAAGGGACTAGCGTTAACATTCCATCTTATACAATTAATAATTTAGTAAAATATTTACGTTTGGCATTTAGCCATTCTCATACCGAGTCACATCGGCCATCGGGAACCAAGTGTCGCCCGTGCAACTTTTGGATTTGGACGTAGACACCTGTCTGTCACGTTGAATTATGTTTGTGTCGACCATCTGTCAACCAGCTAATTATTTATTCTTTTGTGGACCGCCCGTCACACATTTTCCACTTTGATTTGTGTCAACCTGCTTGGGTTGCTTTTCCAAAATACTTAAAGAGCAGTTTTCTGGTTGATGGAAACCAGGTATCTACTGAACTCTAAGAGCATTTTGGAGCCACAACGGAAAAGGAGTGATTAAAATGAATTAATGATAATGAATAGGCCAATGAAACTTGTTGTGGTAAAATTTACCGCAACACAAAGCACAGTATACCATATTGCTTGGGGGAAGGGGCTCAAGTCCCCTAAGCCCCCCCTGCGTTCGTCACTGCTTCCTATCTAGCTATAAATCTATGGCTTTCAAAAGAGTTTAAAACAGTGCTCAGTTGAGTTGAAACCTTAAAATATAGGTCAAAAAGTAACACACATTTCTATTAGATAATGAGACAAAAAAAGAAATACATAAAAGCGCTATATAGATACAATGTCCTATTTTCTATAACGTTCTATCCATTTGACGTCATTCACAAAGTATTGTATTTTACTATATAAGTGTATAAGCTTACATATCTTCCCATAACTACCATATGTTTTATAAGAAAAGAAAAGTGATATGACGTATGAGAGAGCTAAGAATTATTTGGGTTAAAAAGTCATTCCCATATCTACGTAATCTAGCTAAGGTGCCTAAAGAGGTACTTTAAAACTCGCACCACTCACTATATGCCTTTGGACAATACAAAACTTCCATCCTCCTTCATTCCTCCAGAATGTCTCCTCTTCTTTATCCTTTAGCCTAGCCATCATGGTGAATTTTCTGCGTCGGTCGTTTGATTATGCATTTAACACACCGCCATTCCATAACTAAACAAAAAAACAAGTTCTAATGTCGTTCATGCTGAAGCTGATGCCGCCAACACAAATGGCTCCACTAACAATGTCAGCTCAACTTCACTTATGCGCCCATATTCTTTTCTGTATGATGTAGGTATTTCTCTTTTCGTTGCTTCTGATGATGGTTCAAGAGCTCTACTCTAAACGTAAAATGCGCCTTT
This sequence comes from Melangyna quadrimaculata, assembly GCA_949320155.1. Classification (NCBI taxonomy): domain Eukaryota; kingdom Metazoa; phylum Arthropoda; class Insecta; order Diptera; family Syrphidae; genus Melangyna; species Melangyna quadrimaculata. Next base: position 145,006,555 of record OX439483.1, on the reverse strand, counting down.
CAATTTTCATTCTAACACAGTATAGTGGTCTCAAATGCAGATTGTAGGTGATGTTTATACACTGTGGATATATGTGGGAGCCTAACACCCGCATACAAGCTAAAGTCAACTTTAAAGCCCAAAAGACAACTTGTGTTCACGTTCATTTTTCGTCAGGGTCGGATTAGAATGCTAATACAAAATTAAGAAAAAAAATGATTTTGCCGCAGGGAACGACGGTTAAGAAAAAAGCGGACACGACAACAGGATCCGAAACGAAGCCTTTTTTGAAATTAATTTTAGTGAATTTTAGTACCGAACAATTCCCGTAATATTTTTTATTTTAATTTTTCATTTCTCTCAATTTTCGTTTTATCTCAAATGTCTTTGTCTTGCATTTGTTTTTTTTTTAAATTATTTTCTTTAGTGAATTTTAGTACTGCATAGTTTTTTTTTATATTTAAAAATCCTTATTAGCTGTTTTTTGTAAAAATTGGCATTTTCTCATATAAGATTATTTATGATTTTTCATATTTTCTGTCCTCTTCTTACAACTGCCGTTTTTTCATAGTTATGAAAAAAATCAGAATTTTTCTTAAATCATTGTCTTCTCAAAATTGTCGTTTTTAGTCGATTTTTTTTCGGGCCAGTCATTTTATTCTCTGGAGTGAATATAAGTCGCGGTTTTTTCAAAATTTCTATTTTCTTATAATTGCCGTTTTGTCATAATTAAGAAAAAAAGGACAAAATGAAATCGTTTTTTTATTGGTTTATCAGAATTGTCGTTGCGTCGATTTTATTTGAGACAATACGAAATTCAAATTAATTAACGTTTCAATAATGGTTTTCTTTCAATTGTCGTTTGGCATTAATGACGAAAAAAAAAACGATTATTTTTGCGTTTTTTTCTTTCTTCAAAATTATCGATTTTTCTGAATTGTGTTTTTTTTTTTCAAAATTGTCGTTTTCATTTTAATTAGCGTTTTTTTTTGTCGATTGCTGAGAATTTGTCGAATTCTCATAATGGATAAATATTTAAAAATTTAAATTTTGTGTTTAAAGTTAAGCATTTTAAATTTGTTAATTTAAAATCCGTCCCCGATTTTAAACACATAACAAAGGTAGATTCATATCATTGAGGAATGGGGTTACGGAGAAAATCAGAAAATCCATCAGCCTGTTTGCTGGTGCTGTGCCTTTGCTTGTATAAAGAGTTAGGTTAGAATGTATCCATGATGGCCACCATAATAGATCACTATCCAATGCAAAATTGGAACAACGACAACGAAAACGACGACGGACTGCAGCGAGTGAAGGTATAGAGGGAAACGCGTGTGTGTGCATTTGTTTTTGTTGATCTTTATATGTGTATTTTACGACAGGACGACATATGTAAGAAACAAGGAGAAAAGACATAGTTTCACTTATATTTTCAAAGCTTTATATTTCGTTTCGAATGGAAGTTGGAGGCTCAATAGTAGAATCACATGCACGTGATGTCCCCTTCGCTCTAGTTTTTCACAAAGCCTCCTAAAGGAATACAAAGAGGCAACACATATACATCATACCTAGAGAAATGCATATACCCAGCTGTGAAAAAAATAAGGAGAAAGACAAACTTGAAAAAAGCAACAATATCTAACAACAACAAGAGATTCCTATTTCAGTGTTTGTGAAATACGAACTATCTCCCAATACACCCTTTACTCGTTGCTTTGGTAAACTTGATACCAAGCCTGTGCCCCATCATCCACCCCTGCCCTCTCTTCTTTCTGTGACCAAGGATTCATTTGGATCGTATAAAGAAATAAAGGGCAACAATTGATGCCAAACTCCCGACAAAGACGAGCTAAGTTTCGAATTCGAAACTCGTATAAATCATTAGGATGCATGCAGTGTCAGATACCCACATGCATACGCATACAAAGATAGGGGAGTTGTAGGCAACTCGTACACAGACTGAAAGTCCTGGATTTGCTTTTTTCTTCAACTCTTTTTTTATTTGACGTTCTGAAGTTTAAACTCATGGTCTTGGAAGCTACCTAGGTAGGTGTATGGTAACAGTGAACGAACAGGTCTTGCGGAACTTGGTTATGAATTGGTAATTGTCAAAATGCGTGGTACGTGCGTTTACCCTTGTATCATATTTTTGTTGTTAAGACTAAAGTGCAAGGATCTACGATGGGTGTATTGTTTTCTTTCGGGATAGGGGTTCTTAAAAATAAAGTCACGGATTTTATAAATTTTGTTTGGCAAAAAAAACGCACACATAAAATATTGGCCACTAGTTGGTATAGAAACGATTTATTGTGGGTTATTTAAGAAAAGACAAGAATAAAAATGGAAACAGAATATAGTACGTGCTTCATAGAAAAATCATTTTGTTGATAAATGTTGTGTTGAAGTATATTACTATAAGAACTTCATTTGTACTTATTACAAAAAAAGATTTTGATATCCGTTTACCTAGGTAACTACCCGGGTATCTTGTTACTCGTATATATCCTTGGAAGCGAGTAGTTTGGATTGGAGAGTTCTAGCGCAACTCAGCTGTGAGCAATGTTCTGAGTGGTTTTTCGCCCTAAAACGTTTTTAGATATAACTACACTGCTACTATTAAAAACAAAACTTGACTGTGTGAAGGCATCCAAACTATTTTTAGTTGAAGCGGCGCGCAGTGAGTCCATCCCCGCTATTTAAGGGGAAAAAACTTTTATTTATGTGTTAACATTGTTTTTTGTACTTGCTGAATTTAATTACGGTGTGAAACCACTCGGTAAATATGAAACAGCTTGGTTGCGCTAGAACTATCCAATCAAAACTACTGCACTTTTTATGAATTTATATAATTATGAATTTTTCATAACACTGGGGTGTTTGGGATTAAAGTAAGGTAAATTTTTCATTTATTGTAAAAATCTGGCGGAAACTGCCAGTAAAATTTGACAAAATTTTTATCGTGTTTTGTGTTAAAAAGGAAAATAACATATATGTTATAGTACAAGATACTTAAGAAAAATATTTGCTAACAAATGAATTAACAACTTCACTGTCCAATGAATCATATATGAACACAAAAAATATTTTAAGAAACTAGCTTCACTGTCCCCATACAAACTGCTTTAAAAGCATCTCTACGTTCATTATTTTTGTTCAGGAAAAAAGTCTTCCGCCCCACGTCCCATGTATCATATATGATGCACAGAATTTTTTTTGTCCTTCGGCTTCCCTGTCCATGTATCATATATGATACACAAATTTGTGTAAACACAAATTTATTACATGAACCGAATTAGAACTTAATTTTCATATAAACTTGAAGCTTAGGTCTAGTTCTTAAAAAAACTGCAAAAAACGTTGGGAAAATGTTTTAGAAAAAAAAGTTGTTTCCAAAAATGCACCTATCCTTTTTGTGTGAAAAAAAATAATATACCAAATAAATACACAATAAGAAACAAAATTGTTAACACTTACTTACACTTACACACAACACTTATAATGTCATGTTATAGCTTTTCTTAAAACCAAAACCATATTCTCTAATTTGTTTTATAAA